>JAZKJV010003891.1:0-7500 GCA_037367405.1 Ottelia alismoides
TAATAAAAATATTTTCCTCACCAAAAATAGGCTTGTAAATATGTGTCTATATTTATAAGTATAAAAACAAAAGAAAAAGATAAAAATCAAAAAGAACAAAAACACCCCTTTCATCATGTATATGAACCACTCTTCTACATTTATTTAACCTTGTAATTAAATAAAATTAATTTCCAAAATTTTTGTAAATATTCTATGTGTTATAATGTAAATAAATAAAATAAAAACAATTAAAACAAAAAAAAACAAAATAAAAATAACAAAATTAAAAAAACAAAAATATTATACATATACCATGTACATAAATGCATATATGTGTTTATTTTACCTCTGTATATAAATAATAAAAATAAAATAAAAATACCTTTTTATTCCTTATTTTATAATGAAAATAAATAAAATACAAAATAGGAATAAAATTGCATAAAAATAATAATTAAAAATCAAAAAAATTAAAAACCCTAATAGTGTACATATACCTATATAGTACAAATAGTGTACATACCTTATTTTTATTTCGAAAAAATTATTAAAAATCACTAAAATATAGGAAAAAAATAAATTAAAAATATTTCATGTTTTGAGTTTTTGCTAAATCGGCCTCTAGCTACCCTTAATTTTAACTTCAAAATCCAGCCACGTGGCCTGTTTCTATTGGGTCCTGGGGATGTTGACCGCTCGGTCAACTACCCCCCCAGGACCACTCCACTCAGGTCCAAAGCGGGTCCCCAACTTCTCGGATTTTTCCCCGCTAAACCCGAGTGCCTAACACCTAAACCCCGGGTCCGAATCCTTAATGCCACATCTGACACCCTCGCCGGAGCTTAATCCTCGGGATCCGCGCGCTTCCACGCCCTACCCGCATCGTTCTTCCCGGACTCTCCAGCATATATAGCCGTTGCTCCACCACCTCATTTCCCCATCTTTGGCCATTCGTATCCACCTCCTGTGAGCTCCAGCGTACTCGTGAGAGTGACAGCTTGCGTCCGGCGCCGTCGAAGCGAGGAGTGGAGGCGTATCCACTGATCCGGCGAGCACAGCCGCCGTTGCTCCACCACCAGCGTGAGCACTGAGCCTCGGAGGGAGACGCTCCTCGAGGCAACGACCGGGAGCTTCCCCAGCTCCTCCCCAGTCTCCTCGTCCACCCAGGTAGCTCCGATAGCCTTTCTTTTTCGCTAATTTTCATTTACCCCCAAATCGCTCCGCCGCCGTCCATCGTCGATTCCCATCGCTTCCGACCACCATTCGATCATCGGGCATTGCCATAGCCTTCGTCGACTTCCCGCGCACCTTCTTCACCCCTCCATCCAACCCAGCTCGCACAGGAGCTGGGATTCGAGCTCTACCGTCCCCACTTCGCCGGAGCTCATCCGCCGCGACCCACCTTCCATCGTCACCTCGCCTAACCGGGTCGAGGCAGTTTGCCCTCGACCCGCGAGTCTTCTGGATTGCTTTGCAGGTCGAACGAAGGCCATCTGAGGTCCTTCGTCATTCAGTCAGGAGGCCCAGCTCCGCCGACCTTGCCCGAGCTCCTCAGAGCTCGG
This sequence comes from Ottelia alismoides, assembly GCA_037367405.1. Classification (NCBI taxonomy): domain Eukaryota; kingdom Viridiplantae; phylum Streptophyta; class Magnoliopsida; order Alismatales; family Hydrocharitaceae; genus Ottelia; species Ottelia alismoides. Next base: position 1,545 of record JAZKJV010003891.1, read on the forward strand.
CTGGATCATCGGACCCCACCACCAGCTGCGGGACACCCTTGCGGAGCTTCTCCGACCTTCAGACGCAGCAGAGGAGCCCCAGAGCGAAGCCACCGGGCCGGCGAACTTCACCGGTCATCTGTTCTTCGAGGATCCTCCTCCACCGTTCGATCAGTCTTCCAGCTCCAGACTTAATCGACACTGTCCATCTGGGGAGCAGCAGTCACCGCCCGATCATCAAGAGGACCGATTCCAGCCATCCGATGCGCCAGGGTTAGCCATCTGCACCCTACACCGTTCGATCGCCCACGCGGAGGTGCCCTAGCCATCGGATTCGTCCAAGGACACCAGCTGTGGAGCGGCCGATGTTCACCACCGTCGGATACGCCACGTACCCTCCATCCAGCCGCTCCGCATAATAAAGGGTAATTTACCCTTAGGCCCCCTTTCTTATTTTATTTCGCTTTAGTCCTGTAAATATTTAGTTTAGTTGTTTAATTTTAGGGTTATTTGCATAGAGACCCTGGTACTTGCTTTTATTTGCTTCGATACCCCTGTATGTGATGTGACACGTGCTTCGACACGTGATTTTCTTGGTATTTTACATGTCATGCCCCTGTAGTTCTGGTTGTTATTAATTGAATGAAAGTTTTTACTTATTTGCATTTATACCCCTATGCGTGGTTTATTTCGACATGTGCGCGATATTTGTGGGTATTTTGCAGATGAGTCCTTGGACTTGTGGTACCTGTTACCAATAAGTCCTCGAGACTTATTTTTATTACATTTGGGTCCCTGAGTGCCCAAGGCACGCGCGTGGCGCGTGTTTTGCTGGGTTATTTGCACCAGACCCCCCAGACTCTTGGGAATTTGCACTTTGGTCCCTATGCACTGTGCGCTCTCTTTATTTTTGAATAAAATAGCAAATCACCTCAAAATCCAACGATTTTCGTTGGACACATGGCTCCTGCCATGGTGTAAAATTTTTGAGGATTTTTTAAGACAATTTTGTTTTCATTTGATATTTTTAAAAATCAAAAACCTTTAATTTTGTCACTGTCTAACTTTAAAAATCACAAAAAATATAAATAGTGTCTAAAAATTACAAAAAAATTGTCTACTGTCTATTTTGCTTAGCTTGATTTTCGAGCCAATTTTGGCTATTTTTCATTACTGAAAACCACTAAAAATTGGAAAACACCTAAAAACTTATAAAAATTGTAATAATTAAATCAAAAATCCAAAAATAATAAAATAGGTGCCTAAATTTTCCTTGATTTATTCTCTTTACAGAAAAAATTACCTCCCAGCTAATTCAGGGCTCTAAGATATTTTATCTAGGCCTTTTTAGCTCGGCTGGATAGTACCTTTGAATTCAGCTGCTTTTTGATTTTTAGAAAATTCAATAAATATCAGAAAATTCTAAAAAATTCACCAAAAACATTAAAAATCATAAACACATAAAAATATTTTTGTTTGAATTTTTGGTTGACTTTTAGTGCTTTAAATAAATTGTTGAAGTGTGTGTTTGTTTACCTTTCTTTTTTTCTTAATACATTAAAAAAATCCAAAAAAATATAAAATAAATTAAAAACCACAAAAAATATTTTGTTCTTTTATTTTATTCCTTTTTACTACTTCGTAGGACGAGAGGTCAACTCGTGCTCCTTGAGTTCGACCCTGGTCTCTATACCGGATTAATCCAATAGCAGGACTGCTATTTTGTGTTTTATATGTTTTATCTCTATTAGTGGTTCATTTTTCTTGATCGTCCGCGCTTGATCGCTTGGGTCACAACGACCTATTTAGTACCTTATACCCGAGTGCTCAGCCAAGACATCAATAGGGTATTTTTAAAAATAAGTAAAATAGCTAAAATTTAGAAAATAAAATGTTTTTTGGTATTTTTATAATTTTATGATGTTTTTATGAATTTTGGGGAATTTTTCTGAATGTTATTGATATTTTTAAAGATCAAAATGCAAGAAAACAGTGAACTAGACTATTGGCTGAAATTAAAATGAGGATTAAAAATACTAAACAGTACCCAAAATTCCTCAAATTAATTTTAAAATAAAGGAAATAAAATAGGAAAAATTCTGAAATAGAGTTTATATTTTTAGGGTTTACTAGGATTTTTTAGATTTTTATGAAGTTTTTAGGGGTTTTCTAATTTTTTAGGTTTTTGTTTTGAGAATTTTAATATTTTGGATGGTAACTAAAATACATGAAAATAAACCTAAGGTAATTTTTTGGAATTTTTCAAAAAGAGTTGATATTTTTTTGGTATGTTCTAATGTAAACAGTTGCTAAAATACATGTTTTTGATTTTTAATAAATATAAAAATACAATAAAAATGCAAAAAAAATATACCGTGAATGTGCAATGCAACATGAGCTAAACTTGATTTTTGTGGAATTTTTGGGTGTTTAGAGATGCATGCAATAATTAGAGAAAACAACAAGAAAATACTTGCAGGCCAAGGGTATATTTGGAAATAGCAAACAACTCAGGGGCCTATATGTAAAATTCCCACAAAATATACAACTATATAAAGGAGTTCCTGAACCAATCAAAAATATTAAAACCAGCGAGGGTACCCTTGCAAAATTTCCAAGCGCACGTGCGTCTAGCGAGGACTAACTTGCAATTATCAGAAACTTAGGGGCATAAATGCAAAAATGCCAGAACTATTTTAACTACAAGTGAAAGTTTTAGTACTAAAAATAAATACAAACAAAAGCCAGGGTCCTTTGGCAAAATAGCCAAGTCACGTGCGCCTCGCACGTGACCTGGCAGGGACCTAAGTGGAATATCCCAAAACCTAAGGGGGCCCTACACAAATATTACAAAATAAAAAGCTCGGTAGAGGAATGTTTAAGTATTATAAAATAATATACAAACGTGCGGGGGCAAGAATGCAAAATACCCCCGCAAGCAGATCGGACGGCGCCTGAAGATTCACTTGAGACACATGGCACGATCTCGGGGGCCGATGACGGTTCGGCCCAACAGCCACGATTAGATCTGCGATGAAGATCGGGCCGGTCGTGGTACTGCCAGATCCAACGGCGGCTGCTGGTCTGGAAGAACAAGGCCTGATCTGACGGCCAGAAGATGACGACGAAGAACGGGGAAGCACCAGCGGCTGGGCGAGCTTCCCCGACCTCCGCCTCCCTCCTCCGGCACTCCTTCGAGCTGCAAAATGGCATGGGATGTTCCTACGGTTCCTCCCTCATTGCTGGTGGCTCCAAAAGGGGTCGGCGACTACTGGAGCACGCCGGCGGAGGCGGAGGAGCAATGTGGCTCCAGGTACCTCCGGCAGAGCTCAAAATGAGCCTCCAGCTCTTCCAAGTCCGTGATAACCTGCAGGAAAGGTTACGGAGGTCGAGGGAAAAATGCCTCGACCCTCCGGCAGGGAAATGGAGCGGCGAAAGGCAAGAACGGAGCTCGTCGGAGCTTGCTCCGACGAGGTATTGGCACAGGTGGATTAGTGGTATTCAGACGAAATGAAGAGTGGCAGATGGATGCTAGAACTGCTGAGAGTAAAAACAAGCAATAAAATGGAAGAAAAATGTGAACCTCAGGGTGTATATCCGAGATGAACCTCGACGGCTAGGTGGCTGGAGATGGGGTTGGAAGCCGACCTCAGGCCCTCGCCGTACCTCGACGGAGATGTGGGGAAACTCCCCTGTCACCGGAGCATACCTCTACCCGCACCCGGAGGTCTGAGGCACCCAAAAGAAGGTTCAAAATTTGAATGAAGGTCAAGGGTGTGTTTTTGAAGGGATGGTGGAGTGGGCTCACAAATCGAGTCGCGCCACTCGCTACAGTGATCCAAAGCCCAAGGTAGACCTTGGCGTGAATCACCATAGATCGAGGAAAAACTCTCAAGGAGAGTGCGACACGAGAAGGTGAAAGGCGTAGCCTCCAAAAAATCGAGAAAACGGGTGGAAACCTAGTTCTGACAAAGGCACAGGCAGGGGTCAGAGAGTTGACCCGAGATCAAATCTCCAGCCCACCTGGTTGGTCCACGTGGACCAACCAAGAAAATGCCTGGAAAAATACTTTGTAAAATCATTTTAAAATATTATACTATTTTATTATTTTTTGATTATAAAAAAATATTTATTATTTAGTAATTATTTTATGGTGATTTTTATTTATTTTTATGAGGTATATTTTTATAAGATTCCTTTTATACCCTTTATAGGTATATATATCTGTGTATTTTGATATTTTATTTTTATTTTGTGTTTTAAATTTTATTTGTTTCGTTTATTATTTTATAAATTTATAAAGTATTTTTATACACTTAATTATATTTTTATTTTATTTTTCTAAAGTGTTTTGTATATTTAATAAAATAGAAGTATAAATTATACAGGTATTAGTATAGGTATTATACATATGTATTATATGTATACATGTATTTTATTTTTATATTTTATTTAGGTTTTTATTCTGATTTTAATGTACATATATATTATAAATAATATTTACAAAATTATAAAATTATAAAATTATAAAAATAAAGAATAAATAATAAAGTGAATATTTTAATCTGTACAAGTATTCAATAAGGGTCCAAAACTCAACTTTCAAACCGTAGCTCCGCCAAATGCGAAACTATCGCCATTAAATAGCTTATTTTAAATTATATAAAATTAAAGGTGAGTTTGATGCATTTCACGTTTTTATTTGCGAGATACAGGTCTAGGAAGTTGGGATTCTTGATTTTTATTCAGATCATAACTTTTTATCTGTACAATATTTTTGAATGAAATCAATTTTGTATTTTTCTTTATTTAATTATCTACAACTTTCATGTATAAAGTTTCTTTATTTGAAGTATAAAAAGTGGAACCAAAAATAGGTCCCAAAATGAATAAAGAATGGGTAAAACAAAAGGATTTTTTATTGTATATCAGCCCTTATCTCCCCTACTTTATTCCTTGTCGACCTAGTCATCGAGATGCCTAGGTCTCGGGGTTTCGGGTCATAAAATATTTACAATATTTTATTAATTTTCTTTTCTTTTATTTATTCTACAATTTTGGCTTTAATTACAGTATTTTATACACTATTTACATGCACATGCATGGATGCTAAGATGATGGATTTAATGATATTACACGCATTTGCTAGGGTTTTTGAGGCCAAAATGATATAATAAAGATGATGAAATTTGGATTCATCATTCCCCTATACTTTACCTTTACTAGTCCCTAGCAAACACTTATGCAATAAGTGCAGAAAAGAAAAATAAAGAAAAGAAAAAGAAGAAAGATGGATGAAGTTTAATTATCAAACTTGTCTTCACAAAATCAAAGTTTGGAGCTTAAGTCGGACCTCTGGAATTTTAGTGCGGGCGGAACCTTAATGAGAACCAGATTTGAAATCCAACAGTCTCTGAGAATCCCAAAACTCTGTCCAAGTCTCCTCAATAGCCAGGTCAGAAATATCTCAACTCATACGCAAACCCTTACGACCATGAATCTGACTCGTACAGTGTAAGTGATAGTGGTTCTCCCCAACTAGAATGACAAAGAGACTGACTTCTCCAGCATGACAACCCAATGATTCCCCAATCCAATAACTCCATCCTCGAGGAGCGGGGTATTCCCTTCTAAGTTCAAGTGGCAACCAGCTCAAGAGTAGGGGGTGAAGAGAAGAATGGACAGTAGCCAGTGTAGCTACCTATCCTAGGATGCAAGACCAGTGTAGTCAAGTCATCCAGCTGCAGGCTCACATGATTTGACTTTGGAACTCAAGCTTGTTTATTGACTTTACAATATTTGTACATACTTTTCAGGTATTTTATTATTGTACAGGCCTGTCCATTTTTTTTTGAAATACTATTCACAGCAACATTGACATAGGGAGTTTTTCCTCTTGAGCCAGTAGACTATCCCTCTTTTGAAGCTTTATTACAACCCACACTCTCCTGTCTTTTGAATTCCTTATCACTGGACG